>JACXIP010000017.1:9724402-9746790 GCA_014737485.1 Bombus picipes | reverse complement strand
CGGAATACCACTATGGGGAACAGCAGCAATGAGCCATATAACCAAAATAGAGACAATGCAAGCTAAAATTCTTAGAACAATAGTAAACGCGCCATGGTACGTCAGAAACGAGGACATTAGGAAAGACCTGGGAATACCAACGGTCAAGGAGGAGATTAGCAGATATGCAAGAAGGTACAGAGAAAGAATAGCAACGCACTCGAACCGGCTGGCAGCGGAAACGGTCAACACATCATTCATAGAAAGAAGATTAAAAAGGAAACACCCGACAGATCTCACAAAGGACACAACCTAACAAACACGATGATGGTACCCCACTGGGGGTAACCACCCACATGTTATATTACCGCTATAATATTTTACCAAATGTCCTAATGGACAAATTGTAAAATTTAAATTAATAAATAAAAAAAAAAAAAACTTTGATATACGACGATGTTATATATACTTCACGCGTTAATTCGATCGAATTTATTAATCTGACCGATTTACAAGCGAGTAATATCAGTTGGAAAAGAACATGGAAGAATAGGAGGAAGTAAGAGAAGCAAAGCAAAAATAAAATAGGTAGAAAGATAAAATAAATAAAAATGAATAAAACGAAGTAGATGTACAGGTGTCAAGCTGGAATATAGAAAGAGACGTAGAGGAAAGATCGATGGAGGATCAAAGAGTGTTGGCTGATCAACAAATTCTGTGAAAAGGATCCGTGTTAGCATATTCGGAAGAGTAGAAAAGAGAAGTTAGATATAAATCGCAGAACGCTAACAACACGAGCACATTTTAACGAGTTTATCGTTGCTGTAGACGTATGTGCAATTAAACTAACCACACAGGTTAAAACCGTTTTCGCTCTAATTTTGCTTTTGTGTCTCCGGCAAGGTTATTTTTTTATGTTAGTCACCCCATCATCCACTGTCTATATTTCCCCAGACAGTTTCCGCTTTGATTAAACGGCAATAGTGTTGCAACTACCGTGTGTCTAGTTCCATCGCTCGCACCAGTTTATACAGTATTTTGCCGTCGCCCCAGCGATAGGTGTTTCCTTTGCTTTATCACAAACGAGCTTTCCACGAAGATAAACGTAGTTATTTCGCGCGTGAAAATTCATGCTACATATTTCGTTCGAATACCGTATCCGCTATGTATGTATCTTTCCAATCGGTAATGCAGCGTCGCGTTAATCCCAAGGTGGTTGACGAGATCTGAATATTTCGCGCTTGACGCTTGACTCGGTGCGATGCGAAGTGAAACGAAGCGACTCGACACAACGAGAACGGTGTGGCGGTGGTGGTGGATAAATCAAAGCGAACGACAGAAACGAATTCGCGTAGTTTTGCGCGCGGCCGGAATAAGTTGCGCTAGCACGAAACAAATCATGGCCGAGCAAACTGGCCGTTTCCGGTGAATCCTGTTTTTGTTTTTCTCGTTTCGTTTATACTACTCCGTGCACGGCGAACCACGGTTCGCGTATAACATTTTCAATGTTTTTTTGAATTTTCTCTGTTCACGCTCCGCTCCGATCGATCGCGATAGAACAAGCGGGAAAATTCACCCTTCGATGCATGGAAAGCAATACGTGGTACGTTGGCACGAGAAACAGGTATTAACGGTTATATCGAATCTGTCTTTATATCGACCACATTCGGTGTCAGTTCTCGTTTTCTTAAATTGAAAAATTTAAGAACGTTGTAAATAACGTAAAATACAAAATATTCGATACAATACGAATTCAATGCTCTACAGGCCATTCTGTATTTACGACTATCTATCTCTTCTACACGTTTCATAATTATATGTTACAGTTAATGTGCTTATCTGGAAGGATTTTCTAATCCTATAAGCGTTTTCGGTTTATGGCTGGTACTTAGGAAAGTCCTTGGGTTCATTAGGCGCTCTTACAAATTACGGAAATAGCTGATTTTTCCCATGAACAAGCTCAGCCAAGGTACAAGGCTTCTCCTACCTCATACCTTCATGCATTAACGCGAGTCATAACCAATCGGCATTACGGATCGTTACCCTCACTTTTCCTGACGAAAAGTGTGAACAACGAATCCACGTCCTTAGTTCAAAAGACACACCCACTCTGAGCTTTCCACCGTAATCACACAAGAACGAAATTCACTTGTTCTCAGCACGACAGAGGAGTCACGTCATTTCTATACTTCTTCTCCGACATCAAGTTAGTCTAAATCAAATCGAGTCAGAGGCCAGTGCAAGGAACACCAGGAGTGCAAGGAAGTCCAGCAAGAATCTACAAGTCGAAAACAGCCATCATCATCGACATCACGAAAGGAGTGTCAGGTAGTTCTCATTCCTAGTTGTCTTTTCAAATACTCACGACTTCGAGATCGCGACTCCCCGCGAACGTACGAAAGTTCATGATACTTGTTAATTTCTATTATGCATTCTATTATCTATTCTATCCTTCTACCTATAGATTCCTAGATTCTATGAGTGTACAACATATAATAACTTGTAACTTCTAAAAATAATTTTCATACATGTCAATTGGTTTTATAGAAGAGACATAGGAATTAACAAGTGTGAAATTGGTCTTGCAGAATTTGCAAAAATTTAGTATACAGAATGGTATTTTAATCTTCCATATTTCAGAATATATGTCTTGAAATCCATTGAAGGAAATATTATAGAATGCATTTTTCGACATATCTTCCTCCACATGAAAAGGGAAATAAATATAAAGAAAAGACAGCAAAATTAAAACTCACATGACAATAGGTGACAGAAATACAATTGGTGAAGATGTAGCACAGCTAGAGTCAGAGCAAAAGAGTGAGGAGGAGTTTCTGCAAAACATGCTTCAATACATAGAACCTACAGTTTGTATGGGTGTACAACATATAAAAACTTGTAAAGTGTAAAATTTATATTGGTACATGTCAATAGTACACCCATACAAACTATAGATTCTATGTATTTGAGCATGTTTTGCTGAAATTCCTCCTCACTCTTTTGCTCTAACTCTAGCTGTGCAACATCTTCACCAATTGTAGATCTGTTACCTACCGACATCTTAGTTTTAATCTTTCTGTCTTTTGCATTAAACTATAAATTCCCTTTTCATGTGGAGAGAGATATGTCGATAAATGCATTCTGTTTCCTTACAATTCAATGGACGAAAGAGCAAAAGAAGCGTGGTGTATCTGCCTCGAGAAATATGAACTTCATCGCTTTGTAGCGAAGACTGGAATNAATTGTAGTTATGATGAAAAATATTATAGTTATTCTGGAAGAATATTTCTTGGTAATACTTCGGGGAAGTATTTTCTGGCAATGCTCTCCAGTATAATTACAACGTGTGTTATTATAACTACAATTCTTCCATTCTTCGCTACAAGCTGATGAAAGTTCTTTTATATTTCTTGGGACAGATATACCACGCTTCTTTTGCTTTTTCACTCGGTAAACAGCAAAAAAATATAATGCATTTTTCGACATATCTTCCTCCACATGAAAAAGGAATTTAGTTTAATGCAAAAGACAGCAAGATTAAGACTCAGATGACAATAGGTAATAGAACTACAATTTGTGAAGATGTAGCACAGCTAGAATCAGAGCAAAGGAGTGAGGAGGCATTTCTGCAAAACATGCTTCAATACATAGAACCTACAGTTTGTATGGGTGTACAACTCACAATAACTTATGTCTAAAATTTATAATGCAACCTGTTAATTGGTTTTATAGAAGAGACATAAGAATTAACAAGTGTGACTTTTGTCTTGCACATATTGCAGTTGCAGAATTTAGTATCGCAAATGATATTTTTACCTTTAATATTTCAGGGTATATGTTTTGAATGCCATTGAAGGAAATAGAATGCATTTTTCGACATATCTTCCTCCACATGAAAAGGGAAACAAGTATAAAGAAGTGACAGCAAAATTAAAACTCACACGACAATAGATGACAGAAATACAATTGATGAACATGTAGTACAGCTAGAGTCAGAGCAAAGGAGTGAGGAGGAGTTTCTGCAAAACATGCTTCAATACATGGAACCTACAGTTTTTATGGGTCTACAACATATAATAACATGTAATGTCTAAAATTTATATTGCTACCTGTTAATTGGTTTTATAGAAGAGAAATAAGAATTAACAAGTGTGACTTTTGTCTTGCAGATATTACAGTTGCAGAATTTTGTATTGCAACTGCTATTTTTACCCTTAATATTTCGGGGTATATGTTTTGAATGCCACTGAAGGAAATAGAATGCATTTTTCGACATATCTTCCTCCACATGAAAAGGGAAACAAGTATAAAGAAGTGACAGCAAAATTAAAACTCACAGGACAATAGATGACAGAAATACAATTGATGAACATGTAGTACAGCTAGAGTCAGAGCAAAGGAGTGAGGACGAATTTCTGCAAAACATGCTTCAATACATGGAACCTACAGTTTTTATGGGTCTACAACATATAATAACTTGTAACTTCTAAAAATAATTTTCATACATGTCAATTGGTTTTATAGAAGAGACATAGGAATTAACAAGTGTGAAATTGGTCTTGCAGAATTTGCAAAAATTTAGTATACAGAATGGTATTTTAATCTTTCATATTTCAAAATATATGTCTTGAAATCCATTGAAGGAAATATTATAGAATGCATTTTTCGACGTATCTTCCTCCACATGAAAAGGGAAATAAGTATAAAGAAATGACAGCAAAATTAAAACTCACACGACAATAGGTAACAGATCTACAATTGGTGAAGATGTTGCACAGCTAGAGTCAGAGCAAAGGAGTGAGGAGGAATTTCTGCAAAATATGCTTCAATACATAGAACCTACAGTTTGTATGGGTGTACAACATATAAAAACTTGTAAAGTGTAAAATTTATATTGGTACATGTCAATAGTACACCCATACAAACTATAGATTCTATGTATTTGAGCATGTTTTGCTGAAATTCCTCCGCACTCTTTTGCTCTAACTCTAGCTGTGCAACATCTTCACCAATTGTAGATCTGTTACCTACCGACATCTTAGTTTTAATTTTTCTGTCTTTTGCATTAAACTATAAATTCCCTTTTCATGTGGAGAGAGATATGTCGATAAATGCATTCTGTTTCCTTACAATTCAATGGACGAAAGAGCAAAAGAAGCGTGGTGTATCTGCCTCGAGAAATATGAACTTCATCGCTTTGTAGCGAAGACTGGAATNAATTGTAGTTATGATGAAAAATATTATAGTTATTCTGGAAGAATATTTCTTGGTAATACTTCGGGGAAGTATTTTCTGGCAATGCTCTCCAGTATAATTACAACGTGTGTTATTATAACTACAATTCTTCCATTCTTCGCTACAAGCTGATGAAAGTTCTTTTATATTTCTTGGGACAGATATACCACGCTTCTTTTGCCTTTTCACTCGGTAAACAGCAAAAAAATATAATGCATTTTTCGACATATCTTCCTCCACATGAAAAAGGAATTTAGTGCAAAAGACAGCAAGATTAAGACTCAGATGATAATAGGTAATAGAACTACAATTGGTGAAGATGTAGCACAGCTAGAGTCAGAGCAAAGGAGTGAGGAGGAATTTCTGCAAAGCATGCTTCAATACATAGAATCTACAGTTTGTATGAGTGTACAACATACAATTACTTGCAATGTCTAAAATTTATATTGCTACCTGTTAATTGGTTTTATAGAAGAGACATAAGCCATCTCATACGATGTAACAGTTATTATTTTTGAAATGTGTTTTATTGGTTTCTCGAAGATTTCCGTCAGCAACTCAAATCTTCCGTTTTCGAGGTAAAAGTACATACCTCTGCGTCGATAACAAGAGAAATTGACTTATTTTGCGTGTCTTTCTAAGCAAATACATATTCATGGCGCAATCTGCATCTTTTTGCACGATGTTTGCTACGTGTTCTACGAACTTTTAACAGGAGTATTGTCTGCGCGTTAAATTTTTACCGTTATTTCTAAAATTTCTTTTGGACGGTAAATTCAGAGAGGAACGTACGTAGAATTTGTTAACAAAAAGAGAATGGTATAAATACGAGAATCGATTAAATTTTCTCGAATCTTGCATAGCCGTTGTTACGTCGGGCGACACTTTACCTAGACCAGGCCATACACCGTGGGCCAGCCGGACACCAGATGTCCGCTCATCCTTACGGCGTGCCCTCAATATTCTTAAGGACCCGTCATAAATCCCAATAATTTGCCAGCTAAGGTCCTTCAGACCCAACAAACATCTCTTTTTAATCGATTTCAAGAGACTATTGTCTACTACGACTTGACAAGGGAAAGTTAGTTTTTCTCACGTACGATACAATTTTCCTCCTATTAGCAACTTTCTATCGAGGGCGGCTAGGACCCTTCCTAGTCCACCAACCTTCGTTTATCCAATGAGAAGCAATGTATACTGCCCTCACTTTCCTGACCAAAAATGTCATGAACAAATCCGATGGTCCCGTGCGCTAGACACACCCATCACTAGCTTTCCTACGACACAGCATCGTCACTGTACCTTACCTCTCCTAGGACTTCAGGAGGGTCAAGTCAACGACTTCTTCCACACCGTTAGAAAAGTCAACGTCTAATGTACTAAATTCAATTGCAAGAGCCTTGCTCTTGTGTGCATACCTATCTTACCTTCGAACGACAAGTCGTTATCTATTTGTAACTACTCAACAGTGTAATTTAAGTGTTGAAAATATATAACTTATAATTCTGTGAATCACAGTGTTATACCAACTCAACCACCCCTATTATCTCAACGGAAATCAGGGGATCGATCAACTCGTGGTGTCGATCATCAAAATCGTAACGGGAATTTACGACTCCCGTTGACGTCTCTCCTCGCGATTGCGTCTCCCCGCGATTGGTCGGAAATTACAGCCGTTTCTTCGTAATACGAAGAAAGTATAGGCATTATTCTATCATCTGGCGTCTATTCGATTAATTGGAGAGATCGAGGTGACTTGTACGCAGACGATGCTTACGATATTGCACGGAAGCAACGGTGTATGTTTAAATATTCCTCCCGAGCCGATAAGAGGCGGCTGTCGTTGACTTTGATTGCACCATTATTCCTACGTCGTAAATGGTCAACTCGGCGCGAGGGAAAATGGTAATGAGCGAGCCTATAATCGTTCTTATCTGAAGTGTATGCATGCGCGCGTGTGCCCACAGCTGACAGGATAGGCCGACAAGAAGAATCGCCGCGAGAAAGAAATTATATTCCGGAATGAGCGGATAAGATGTAACGGTGACTGTTAAAAATGAGTTCTGTGCTACGGTTTTCCGCACGTTTTATTGAAAAATTTTACCGAGTGTGAAACTACGATCTCGCGATGAAAATTTCAACCATGCTGCCTGCTGTTTATTTTTAGAGAATGCCGTGACACAAAATCTGTTTAATTGAAATTTGTCCAGCGAGAATTATTAACGCGAGTAAGCGGTAAGTGTTACAGGGTAACGATTAACGACAGAATCGAAGAAATTTAACGTACATTCTACTTAGTTTGACGGTACATTCGAGATACATGGATTTCATCTGGCAAAAGTTAATGTAAATTATACGAACACTGCGGTCTTTGAGCTCCGATGGATCAAAGGTAGCCAAAAGGCAGCGCACGTCCGCCTTTTCAGCAAAGTGAAATATCTGCGAGGCATACGAAATATATCTTCATTCCCTGCGAGGCATCCTACCCTCCTTTTTGATAATACGGTCAAAAGCGAACTCGGAGATATTACGTGCGAAAAATATTCATACAATTATTCCTTTCAAAGAAATGGTAAAACTTACAACCTTGGTTTGTTTGTATCCCGCTACAATCTCGCTGCTTTATTTTTCACTTTCTACCATACCTTCTGTTAAGTTACGCGCATAATTAGATAAATTCATCATCTTTCCCTTTTCATTTACTTTGCTATACCGTTTTACTCGAGAATAGTCTTATTTAACGCTGTAACTTAATATTATATCACGTTCCGTGACAAAACAAAATATAGTTTAGTCGACGCATGCAGCGCTTGGAATCGAGAGGCTCGTCCGACTAAAAGTAGTTTCGTGTCACTTGCAACGACGGTTATCCTAGCGACGCGACGCTCTGTCGTAAATGCACTTATTAGTTTTTGACAAGTGTGAAGACCGTTCTCGACTAAACAAATATTTTCGCGACAGAGAGAGATAATTTTGTTCGCTCGAAATACTCGCTCGTTATAACGTGGAATAAATGTCGAGGGAATATAAAAACCCTGTATCGAATTGTATCACGCTCGCCAAACGGAATCCTTCGGATCCTTCGATTTCTCCGATCGGAGGCGAGAAAGGTGGAAAAATCGCGCTGATTCTCTAATACGGCTAATTAAGGGAACATGTGAAAAATTGCGAGACGGCCACCGCGCATAATGCACGGAACTAGGGATTCGACGGTTTTCTGCACATTTTAATAGAGAACGCTAATTAGAAACCGGATTGCATTACTTTAAATTACAGCGAAACGCATTGAGAATGGCACGAGTGCGGCGGTCAAGCCAATTAACCGAGTCTCTCGATAATTACGAGCCACCGGCCGGTCAGTCGCTTCATTTAAGCCAGCCACACGGTCAATCACCGGTCTCTGCTTGCAGAATTCAAGGACTTTTCTAATTACGCGCGTATTCCTATGTGTCGAGCTGGCTGGCCGCGAGTCGCGTTTCGTAATTTTGAAATTATACGGGCCACGCCTGAAATCCGAAGTCGTCTAATTTGCAACCTAACTTTCGGCGAACGCGATGAGATATTAGCCAACGGCGTAATAAATGTAAAATAACTGGAGGATATCGTGCGGTGAGAAACTCGTCGTCCGCGGTGAGAAACTCGTCGTCCACGTTGAAGAGTAGCCAAGTCCGTTTCCCACGTCACCACCGGTGAACGGGCGAGTGCGCGTAGAAATGTTTGCACGTCGGCAGTCGAGTAGTTTCGAAACTTGCGCTCGTAAAGAGCGAACCCGAACACACCACCGTACCGGCTGATATAATTGCACCATCGGCCGACGCGTGAAACGCGTAAATACGCTCCGCTGACGAGCCGCGCAACTTTCGTTCGCAATTTTTCCCCCTCTTCTCCCTGGTTTTTTCTTATCCTTCGTGACGACGAGTCCAGAAAGCTTCGTTTGCCTGTGAACAACGTTCGACGATTGTCGGCGGCCAACGTACGTAGCAGTCTACGAACAGCGTCGTTTGTCCGCTGATATAAGAGTGTGCCAGATAGAAATGATCACCCACTTTTCTCACGCCCACTCGAACCCGTAATCACGGCCACTTACACACCCCTGTTGTTCACGTCTAATTTCTGTGTCCCCAGCCACGTCCTTGAGCGGGCTTGCTATCGTGCTTTATGAGACGTATCGTGTATTTCTTAATTTGCGGCAGAAGAAACAGAAAAGTATTAAACCGTTGCGAAGACGCGAATCTTTAGGCAAAGATTGAAGTGGTTACCACTTCCAAGAAAACTCTACATCTGGTCTTTTTAGTTTTCTCAAACACCGAAGCCATCGACAGCGCGTAGACAAAAGACTGCGACGAAGACAGACCATAAACAGTAAACAGTAGACAGGCGACGTTGGCTTCGGGATTTTTCAGTTATCGGGTGACACAGCTAGCGTGCGGATCTGCACCAGCTCAAATTGTATTCTTACTTATAATTACACTTCTATTGAAATATATTTTCTGCCTTACAATTTATCCACGAGTTTTCTCTGTTTACACATCGAATAACCTCAACAGTTAAATTTCTGCACAGTCGTTGTTTCTCGTTTTCTATTCCGATGGAAAACGAAATATTTGTCCGCGGACTTGTATTTCACTTTCCGTTATCTTCCCGGATTCTCCCCGGACAACGCATACAGATTGGCAGCGGGGACAGTCGTTGGTCAGCGTGGATCAGATTTTTATTCGCGGACTATTTCTGCGCTTGAATTCTATCTGCCGTTGTCCGCGGATTCTCCATGAAAAAAACAGACGTGGATTGCCGGCGATACGTGTCTGAGGACAATTGTCTTCCGGCGTTAAGACGAGGCTTAACCGCGAGTCCTCTCGAGAGCAGCTATGAATAGATCGAGGTGAAAATTGTCGCGGTATACGTACGTCGATACACGGAAGATCGTCGAAACTTGCTCATCCGCAGCATACGACGTTGGAAAAATTCCAGTCGTATTTATATTTAATGGTCACGGTACATAGATACAAAACTTTCTGCATCGATCGCCTTAGGCGATATTACTTTGCACGATGGAAATTTGCGATAATTCTAAACGTAGATAATAACTAGTTCACGAGTATAAAAATCTAAACGTCGTTTATTCGGCAGCATCGGGTTATTAGTTCGCGGTAAACTGCGTGGTGAATAAACGTGGAACGCGAGCGGCCCTGTGAAATGTGAAAACATTTGCGACAGAATATACGAAACTAGGAAGACAGCTCGATCAAATGTATTTCACGTTTATCGACGAAAGTTCTTTACCTCGGTAAAACGAATACTTTGGTATTTGCTGCGTTGTGGAATAGCTTGCTCGATTCGCGTTCGAAACTCCACCTACGATTCGATAGCTTCGACCTCGACCTCCCGTGAACGTCTGCGGCAGTATTCGGCTCGATACACTGCGCAAAAGTCGCGTAAATCAATTGCATATTGATAATATCGGCGATATACTTTCCGGAAGCGAAGAAAATCCAGAAGAGAAAGAAAATTATGAAATTGTCGGTGGTCTTCTCCCGTTGTTTCGATAAGAAAATTGCAGGAATATCGGTCGAAAAAATGACAGAGCGCTCCTTCAGAAATCATGCGTAACGTTGGGAGATCAACCGTAGGAGAATATTTTCTACGAACGACCGATGGCGACAGAGACGCAATTCTAGCAAAACAGCTGCGAAAGTCGGAAGCGGGCCGCCGCGCTGAAATTACAAGGCCTGTTAATGAAATTTCGCCCTTTGTTCCGGCGTAATACGCTGCGCGCGGAAAGAAAATTCCGTAGAAGCTCATAATGGCTTCTAATGACGATTTTAATCAGTAGAGTAGACGAGAAACTGGAAGCGAGAAGGCCAGCGTTCACCCTGCGACGCGCACCGGAGTAACCTAACTTAAAACGATGGCCGTTAAGTGTCCCCGCGAAGTTTTATGGTTGACTTCGCACTAATGCGCTACACTTTGTCGCCCTGTATGTCGTTAATGGTACCACGGATTAAGGAGGCCATAAATGTTACGAGGACCAACTGCCGGCGGTGATAAGTAGTCGAAAGAATTTCTCGTTCGGTTAAGCGGCTATTACAAGAACACCTATATGTCGCCGGAACAAACATCGTCGATAACGCTGGACGTCTAGTTACGCTAAAATCTCGGAGTAGGTGATACGGTGACGGAGGAGCTGTATCGAACGATCGACGAACTTTACGACGCGACGCGACGCATAAAAAGATACGACAAAAGGCGATACGACCCAGACATCAGGTGGAACGTGTCGCAAATAATTGCAAACGATCGAACGTTTCATGGAGAAATCTCGCTCGCGTTTTAAGAATACAAGGTAACTCGTACGAATCAGGCTACAACGATTTAATGGCCGTTTTATGAAAAGGACGTTCGAACTCGATCAAGCAGTGTCCTCTTGGCCGATAGAGCGGTAAATTTTCTGCTTTTACTCAACCACTACGATACATAGATAACGTTCGTTGCGTAACGTATCACTGCGCGTAACGTAATTGATCGAAAATGTATAAATTAGTAGGGCTCGTCGGCGTTTTCAATGAAACCTCTTTTGGCTGGTTTTCCCTGACTTTCATTACCTTTTTAACGCGTTCGTATCAAATCGAGAAGGCACAATATGAAATATTAGAAACGAACAGTCGCGGATGAAATAGGTAAATCGAAAAATTTGTTCGTTCGAATTACGTCTTTTCGCTGCTGGCGTTATCGAGATTCTGTTTCGCGTAGGTATTAATTAGATAGTAGGTATCAGATTAGTTGAAATCGTCCGATCCCATAATGACGTACAAGAACATAACGAAAAGTGACGCATTTCGCGAAATTGATAGCCGAGGATTATGCATTAATCTTTGCGATGGAATGCGGAGAATCTTTTTAAAGCGACAGGAAACGCTCGTTTCCAAAAGACATTACCGCGCATCCGAGTGTCGTGAGTGACACATTAACGAAAACCGAGTTTGTGTAATCCACGGAACACGGCACAAATTTCATATCGCGCGCACTCCCATTTACACCGTTTACCGCGCGCCATTTTCACGTGGCGACGTTCAGAAAGCGGCCTGCCTTTTGCTCGCGACATATACGCGTCAGCTACATTCGCAATAAATTTGAAAGCACGGCCCGCACCAAACGGGACGAAACGACCGTGCCGGAGGAAAAAATAGAACCGCGAGAGGGACGATTACTTACGCTCGAGGAAAGTTTCCGGAGAAAAAAATTCGAGATTGTCGATTCGAATCTAGTCGAGCCATCCGAAAGAATTTGGGAAACTATCGCGCCGGTAAAGGGGCGAAATTTCTCTGGTATTCGGAGAACGAAGAAGCCGTCCGGCCTCCGCGGTAAATGCGACTAACCTTCCTGCAAAGGATGGAACGAAGCTCCGATGAAAAGTTATCTCGCTCGATCTCACTGATACTTACGTGTCTTTCGTCTACGAAGGAGGGTCGAATTCGTTTCCGAGGAAGCGATATCGGTTCGGTTACTGGGCGGAGCGGGTCCCGGGATGATGTATCGAACGAGAAACGATTTCGCTTGGTCGAAGGGACGCGTAACCGAAAAGCGTGCCGATTTCGAGGGATGACACGGGTCGAGGGTGAACTTTGCCCCACCGGGTCTGAGAAACCGGGACTGACCGTTCGCTAAAGAAAAAAAACTACATCTTGTCGCGATAAGTCGGCCACCCTTACACTTATTTCATTCTTGGAACGGCGATGGTATAACGCGACATTGGATGTTACAACCGCAAGTTTAATTTACGAATGTGTCCAGCTTTCTTCCATCGATATTCTATTCGGGAATTTCCACTCGGAAATATCAACGTTAATCGCTATCCCGATACTTAATATCGTTTACGTCATCAGCTGAAAAATATTAGGCAATCGTCGTCTCGGAAAAGCTAACGTCCGTAAAGCGCAGATCGATGCCGTTACCGTGATGTATATCTCCATCTATCGCGTTCTTTCCCACTTGCTTCCGAAATAATTCTATTATTTTAAAACCGTTTGAAACCAAGCTACGCAGACGATATCGAGTACGTGGAATGTTTCGCGTTTCGGAAGTTTATAATCGCTTTTACGGATTTATTCTCAGAAATAACGCTGCGATTGTTCCAAGTAAAACATCCGAAAGTTATGCAAATTTTGAAACGCGTTCCAACTGAAAAGCCAATATTGAAAGTGGTATGGAACGGTGGGATTTTTCAAAATAGTCGTTCTTCGCGATTCGTACGGTGGGGCGCGGCGCAATGAAAAAAGAGACGTTGAATGATAAGCGACAATCGCAAAATTAGCAGCACGTTGGACTAGAACGGTATTTTTATGCGGCGCGTGACGCGCCGTTGATAATCCTTTTGAAATAACGCGCAGAGCGGAGCTAACGTAACGCTAATGAATATTCGAATCTAATTTTTTTCTTAATTTGCTTCTTTTTTGGCAGGCTGCGCGAGCCTCGGATTTCGTTATAGACGATATTAAAGCGCGTGTCCCATCTTTTTACATTTTTAATTAACCGCTGCATTTTTTATTCAACCGGCTAACTGCTTGCGTCACCTCGATTAAAATTTTTTACCCACACTTTCTCGTCTTTTCGCGGGGAAAGCGACCCAGTTTTCGGCCGAATAAAATAAACAAATTAGCGAAACGTGTGACGCGAAGGACGAAACGAGAAGCGAATAGTCTGCATCGATCGTGGACGAGGAGCAGGAACCTCTTTCACGAATCCGTTATCTGCACCGGAGAATTGTGGCTTGCCCGAGACATTTTCTCGTCGATATATCTTATAAATAGGAAGAGAAAATTCGTATTAAATTTCCGCCTTTGATCAAAGGCAAATTGAACGGGTTATTTATCGTTCGAAATATTTTGCGCAATCCTTAATTGGACGTGACGTTTGCGTTCGATCCGATACGAGCTTGTCATTCGTTCGAAACAATATCAAACATGTATTTCGTGGCAGAATTTTTCACACTTTCCATCGTCGGAGAAATAACCATTAGTTTCCATACGTCAATTTTATTCGGTCGAGTTTTGTACCGATTCGTTAAAGAGGAATCAAATGGAAAAATCAAAAACTATTTCTTTGAAAATAATGTGTTTCTCTGTATAAATATACATATATACATATATGTATATATATCATTTTCGCCGAACTGATTCTCTGTAAACGTCCCATTTCACGATGATTGATTCTCGCGCAATTGCAAAATATTTGTTTTAAATTGAAATCAATTGAAACGTCGCTAACCGAAACGTTAAATCAGAAAAACATGTTATTTTTGGATTTTTTGCTGCGTGTCACGAGTTGGCGAACCAGGAGATGCTCGGAATCGACCGAGCGCAAATTGTCGAAAGAAAAGGGCTTATTATCGCGCGGTCGATAATTATTAGGTCGAATCATTTTCGCGGGCCGTCGAGTGGAAATCGGTCGACTGCCGCGGCAGCTTCTTCCCAAACGAGTCAGCCCGTTCTCTGACGCAAAAACGTAATGACGTGTTTCCGAAAGAGCGAGGAACAAGGCAGGATTACGCCCCTGGGCGTACTTCTAACCCCGAATGGTCTAGGTTGTTACTTTTATTCGTTGAAATCGACGATTACGGTTATCCTTGGCTCGCAAACAGTCTGCTGACGGTGTGGTAATTAAACGCCCACCTGCACCGCCTCCATCTCACGCTATTGTCCTCTATTTTTCGCGAATCGCGTTTTTCTTGATAAATCCCAGAGGGAGATCGAGGAGCTGGAAAAAGCGCGGCGATCATGGCTGTAATTATAACGAACAGCGGGCAAAGCTGCCGACGTTCGTTAAAACGAAACGGATAGCACCGTGCTGACGATCCAACGTAAATTAAAGTTAAACGCCACGCCATTCGCGCCTCGCAATTATTTCGTTCCACGGCGAAAATCTAACACCGGGCTTTCTACACGGTTTCTTCTGTCTTTCCGTTAGACGAACTGGTTTCGCGCGAACCTGCTTCTTCCTCGGAGCAAATAAATCTTGCGAAAAAAGGGAGAACCAGGAAGGGACAGGTGAAACTACGTCGAGGCAGGCTGTTCGTTTGACCGCTGAAGAATAGCGACTGAAAAACCGGCGAGTTTTTGCGGGAACGGGATCGAACGATGCGAGCAGTGTGACGAAAAAGCGCGAGGAAAAATGTCAGGTTGGAAAAACGAGAATGGGAAACGATCGCCTATTAATTGCGCGAATATTTTGCCATCGGCCCACTATTTCTTTTATTCCGCTCTGACCGGCTCGAAGAAAATAAATAAAGGCGCGATACGGCAAACTAAGAGGCGTATAAAATTAGATGTCTTAACGAACGACGGTGCGCATTCTCTTGTTTCTCGGCAGTATATTTTCAGCGAGAATCTTACGAGGTCCCGTGATAAATGCGAATCGTAAAGCGGCGCCACCGTATCCGGAGACGTAATTAAGAAGCGAGCAGCAGTTCGAGCGTAACGGGAACGCATCGGTCTACATAAATCTGCTCGTCGAATTAAATTGAACTTTACAAATCCATTGTAGCCGGCTGGTAAAAGTTAGTCAGGAAAGTTAACCACGTACAACCGGAGACGATTCTGTCTCTTTTCGAGTTCGTCGAGAGCTCCTCTAACTGGGACGCTAACCAGGTTCCATGGAATTTATCCCTGGCGCAGCGTGTTCGTTTTCACTCCGCTGCCGAACACCCGAAGACGGGTTCGATCATTTAGATCATGGACTTGCAGTACCACTGGCTACGTCGAACATTCGCTTTATCCATCCTTGCCGTTTCAGCGGAGATAGACCAGTCGAGTATCGGCTGTCACAGATCAGCGGAGTCGAGGAATTGACCGAAGTAGCGACACGGCGAGCATAGCGATCTCTTCTCGTTTTTAATTTTAATTTTTCACTTCGTCGTCCATTTACGCGCACAAAATATTTAAGAAAAATTTACAACTTACGCGTACGAAATAACCTAAGACCAAAATCACGTTGAACAGAACGTACATACGTTTTTACGGAGAGAAAATGTAATCGTACTTTGGGCATAGTACGATTAACGATAGTTTTGTGTGTGTGAATTTTAACCGTGTTTAGCGTTTCCCTAGGCAAATTAAATTCACAGCTTACACGTACGATATTTCGTTTCACCGTGAAAAAGATCAAATGTTTCACACATGCCACCTCGTTTGTATCAAACGCTTCAACGTTTCGCGTTCGAGTAAGTAGAACGGTATCTTAAACAAATAATTCGTTACGTTTCGCACGAGTAATTTTCTTATTTTCTCAACAAAACGACGGCATAATTTTTCCTTCCTCTCTTATTATTCGCGTTTAATGTTTCTCTAAGGGCTCGAAATGTCACGCGGTATCAAACGTGCGAAAAAGATAATTCTTTAGCACGCTATCCCCCATTAACGAGCGCCACCCTGACAATCGGAGTCGCGGTAAACGCAGCGATCGCGTGTCATCGGAAAAGAACCGGCGAATAAGAAGTCGCGCAATGCTGTAATTCAATTTTCGACTTAATTTATCGTCCCACCAGCGTCGAATACCGTAATCGCCAGTTAGGGTAAGGTCGAGGAACTCGGTTCGATAACGAGCCGCGTTTGTCGGCCCAACTGTAATCCGATTGGTCGTGCCTAATTTCGTGGCTAAACGAAATTCTGTCCAACCCCTTTGTTTCTAACTCGCTGCGTCCTTTTGAGATACACGAAAGATTGTTAACGCTAATTTCGTGTTTGAATTCTGCCTGCGCAGTTCTCCATGCAGCTTGTTAACGATTCCAAGGGACGAAAGCTTATTCGCTCGATCCAGTTTTATTAAGATGCGAGTTTGTCAACGTTCGTATCGGATTTTGTTTATCTCGTTGCGTTCTATTCGCTGACACGGTCGTCTGCCGTAAGCTATTCGCACTCCTCCGTGGATAGTCACGCGGGGTGAAAGGATGTTGTTTCGTAATTTCTTTGCGTCGTTTACCGCAGAAAATGATATTTCAATTTTTCTTTCTCTCGTTCCTTCTCTTATCCGTATATCGCTACGTCAAGATACCAACAACGCATTATCAAAATCACGCTTTCGATCGTAATCTCTACAATTAATATTTCAAATAGTGCTCCAAATAATCGGAATATCGTTCTTCTTAACGTGCGTGAAAAATAAAAACCTCGGAACCTCTGTGGAAAGCGTAGGGGATCGCTGGTGGGCATCCAGCGAGACATTAAATTTGACGATCAAACAGAAATCGGTGCCCCCCTATTGGGTAGAATCGTCCTCCGAGTTGGCATCGATCCTGAACGACGCGACGGTTCAGTGGCAGGGGAGACGCTGGATGCGCGTCGCTCGCTAATTGGAGCGATAGAATTTCAACCGGGGTCACGATTGGTAAGTAATGATCGGACGTGTCCACTCGCGAGGGATACTTCTGCCACAAAGCCGCGCCGGAGTGGAACGCGGATACGACGCGACGTGTCCATTGAACGCGAACGTTAGGCCGCATGCGGACATACAAATAGCCGTAGACGTCTGTATACATCTACGTATGTATACGTCTACTGATTGACCCATTGTATCAACCCCAGAGTAACTGGCTGGATCGATCGGCCGACCGATGTTCGATCTGCCGTTTATCACCGGACTCGACGAGTACGCTGATAAGCGCCGGTTTTCATATCGATCGAAATGAGCGACGCTCTGGTAAAACTAGCAGCTAGACTTTAACTGCGATAGCACGCGTTCGAGCCGAAGGAAAACTCGGAAACCTGATTTAAATAACAATCGACTAATCTTCTTCCTCGCGTTGTCCTTTCGTTTACGCAATTAACGTTGTTTCTCGGAACAAGCATAGAACGGTTTATTGCTGACGATTCGCTGCGAACGAAACCAGCCGCCCATCGAGGCCATTAAATAGCAATTAATTCATGGCCAAACAAGGAAACACGGTCTCTTCTCCGACTGACGGAAATGAGAGAATGCCGGAAAATAATTGCGTCGGACGCGATCTATTCTTCTTTCAATTAGAACTTCTTTTCATCGTAGCTCTATTTGTTGCAGCAAAGTTCCTTTAACTTTTTAATTAAATTTTATTCATCTTCGATCTACAGCGAATGTACAGCTGAAAAATGGAAACCTCGAGTCTGCAACTTGATAAAAACGTACGATAATGCAAATATTTGGAACGTTTATTAAAATGCAACCGCCGACAGCCGAGCAATTGAACGAGAGTCGCGATTAATTTTCCAAAATCTCCCTGCGTTTACACGAGAGAAGTAATTAAAAATTATATGCTCCTCGCGGTCGTTTTCACGCCGACGATGAAGCTGATATCCCGGCTTGAAAGGATAATTAAGTAGACTAGATGATAATGTCGTCCGTTCCTTTATCCTCGACTCGTATTGTCTAACCGAGACGCGATACTGCAGAAAATTTCGATAAAAAAATCCCTGTACATCTACGGCGTTCTAACGTTGATAATAAATCCTTTTTTCAGAAGAAGATATAAAAACTTTTTCACCGAGTCGATTAAAACTTTCCGCATCTTTCTCGTAGAATAGTGGCGAGATGATAGCGAAAGTAGAATTTTTTACCGCTTAAATCGTAAATTATCAAAATTTTTCTGGCTGCTTTTAAACAAATGAGAGTGCGACGCTTTCGTTTCGCACGGATATCGTTCTAGTTTGGGACAGATCTTTTCTGGCTAAGAACTGCTTGATCGAAGAGGGATCGCGGAATATGAAGGAACCGTCGAATTCCAGCGAGTCGGTCTCAGCGTATTTTCTCGCGTCATTAAACCGTGAACAAAAAGTGTATACTTAGTAGGAGGAAGGGGACAGAGCGGAAACAGAAAAATGGCGCGAGAAAAGGAAGAAAGGGGGCGTCGTGCGGCACGCCTACGGCAGGTGAAATCTAACGGAAGATTGAAGAGGGTGACCGGTTGATGTTACAAAGGGAAGAACGCGCGAAAAAGTCTCGCTGCAAAGAGGGGTAATTAGCGTTGGTCCGCCGGTGGATTAATTAAAACGACTCCTTGAAAATGTGACGTCGACGGTTACTTAAAACGAGAAAAGAAAAGGGTTCAGGAATGAAAGGGCTGTTTCGCGGCCGTTCCGCGTCGCACCGGCTCTTCCACCAAATATAATTGAACGGTTTTGTGGTAAAAACCGGCCAACTCTCGATAATTTAGCTCTTTGTAATTCGCCTTTTGCCTCGTTTCAGCCGTGCTTTAATTTAACTTTGTTTAATTCGTTAGCGCTTCGTTTTCAACGCGTCGCAACCATCGATCCAGGGAAAGGAATTTAAGGATCTTTTGATGAGTTTTCATGTAAATACATCGACCGTAATTCGTCGAAATTTCACACGTTTAGTTATACGTTCGAAATAGGGACATAATCGGGTATTCGGAAACTTGTTGCCACATATATTGCCGGACTGTTTGACTATCCTTCGTCGATGCGTAAGATACATCGTTGTTTCGTCCAAAGACATTTTTTATCCATCAATTTCGAACGTTTCTCTTTAATCGGTACACCTAACGTCCATGTGAAAACACGGCAACGTCTTTTTGAATTTAGCGTGCTATTTAGCGTGACAAGGGAATCCATAACATTCTTGCAGCCTCGGCAATTGCATAACAACGATAGCAAGATGTATCTACCGTAAAAAGCACTAGAAATTTTCCGAACAACTTTTCGATACATTTCATGTGCGTTTATTTAAACGCGTGAATATTTTCAAAAGACAAAAACCCTGAACTTATCACGAACGTATTCGGACCGATGAAAATTTTTTCGCAAAGATATTTTATCTTATTTTCGATTCGTCGTTAGATGGAAGGAAGAGGAAGTATCGTCGTCGATTTAAATACATCGCTGTTAACAATGTCATGCATTTCTAAAGAATCTCAGCGTTAGAAGAATACAAATCTGATGCTCGATTAGGAATTAACGGAATCACTAGGGAATACTACCCCGTGCTAGTCTTTAAACGTGGAATTGGATATGGCATGTACGTTGTCATTCGTTGTAATAGTTTTCAGAAATAACATCGAACGGGTCAGATTTCCTTTTTAATTTAATAAATTGCTACAACGAGAGAATAAGAATCGTCGCTATAAAGTTCGAGGTCCTTAACTATGTACATTTGTAAAAAATCTCTTAAACGAAGAAGACGTAATGGCTAGTTATTATAACCGTCGACTAACCACGTTAAATATCGGATCAACATCCGTTTTAACGGCTAACAATACGTTTAGATAGATACTCTTGTCGCTCTTCCGGCTTCGTAAAAACGCTTACAACTAACGGTACTGCGTTACGAGTAAATATACATATAACGTGAAATATACGATGAATTTTACGTGTCCGCTGTGATTCGGCCGAAAACCTTTACGCTTTACGCGAAAGTTCACATTCCGTTTTGCGCGTCTGCTGCCAACAAGTCCTACCAACTGATACAAATGGAGATTTTTCGGTTCCTCCTTTATAGCATATCGTTCTATACAAAGTTATCATCGTTTCAAGTTAACGGTTATCAATTTTTCGGCCTGTTCGTTTCATACTGCAACTTCCTTTTCTTTACAGCTTTTCCATCGTGTTGCCGGGAAAAAATTGTGCTTATATAATTCCTTGAAAACCGGTAGAACGACGTTCTATAAATATTTTTAGTGCCTGAGCTATACAAAAATTGATCATTTTCTACAATCCTCCTTTCAACGCGTTACTACGGTCGCGTTTTTTGCGTTACAACGATTTAATGCTCGTAACGACATCCGCATACGATAACAACGGAGTCTCGTTGATTTTTGCGATTTCAATTTTTCTACTAGATAGCCCCATTATCCCAGATTTCCGATCGCGCATCGCTTCTCCTCGTCGTCGAACGAAAACTTCTCCAGAGATTACGTCCGTGTGGCAAATACATGCTAACTAAGGTGAGCCTTTCTCCTATGGATTCCGAGTTTTCGCTATTGGGAGACTGGTAAGGAAACGGAAGATTTTAATCCATTCTCATGGGTATTTCGTATAAACGATAGCCATAAATGGAACAGGGTGTATCTTTGTCGTCGAAAACCTACTTCGAGAAGGAAAGATATCGCTCTGGGATAATAAGTATAACAGAGAGAGGTAGGCTTACGCAGAACTCGACGAATCGCTGGTACGATTTCTTGGCAACAAACGCGTTTTCTTTGTTACGTACGTAATATACGTAATCCAGAAAATGTTTTTGCTCACGCAAACACCCGGCCTTTCGTTTTCAAACACTAACTTGATGAGAATAATTGGACCATCTATATTTACTTAACTCTCGTGGTCCCTTAGGCATAACAAAAAAGAACATCACAAAAGCAACAAAGATTATTATACATTGTGCGAACGCGATGCTAGTTACACTGATCGATACAACGAATATTTACATTGCCGCAAACAAACGTATGTGTACGGTAGGCAATACAAACATGTAACAAATTCTAAATTTAATCCGCCATAACGCAATTTACTCGCTTCGTATGCACGCTTTTATTCGAGCATCCGCGGAAAAATATCCGCGGAAATGGTACGTAATAACTTTATTCCGGAAATAAGCTTTAATGAGAATGGTTTAGAGGTTTCTCCCTATAAAAGAATAAAATTAAGTAGTCGGTACGAATAGCCCCGCAGAGCTTTTGGGTAAACTGTTTCAGCGTTTCTTTTCTTAATTCCTGGCAACACTCTCTTTCTTTAACCAGTGCTGCGCATCGGTGCACTCGACCTCTACCGCTGATCCAGTCTTTTATTTCCGAAATAAAACTCGTATTCAAATTTCTGGCACAATTGTCCGTGCAGTGAGTTGCGACGGAATGACTGGCCTTTATATTCCGTAATACCTTCGAAAGAAACTGGCGCGCGCATCGTTGCAACGTATTTGTAGATTTCTACGATGCGATTCCACGAAAACAAACTTTTATCGCGCGAATAAAGGAAAAAAGTTGCGTGACAAAGCATTTGCGCGATCTAGCAATGAAAACAACGTCGAATCACATCGTTTCTAAATCAAGACCATTTAAAACGTTCACGCGATACGACGATGTCGTGACGCAGAAAATCTCGAAAACGTCGTTGCACTTACGCGATACGTATTTACGCATATATATATATATATATATATATATATATATATATATATATATATATATATATATATAT